>UCOK01008763.1:0-11493 GCA_900474325.1 Synergus umbraculus | reverse complement strand
GATTAATACTAATAATAATTATTAAGAAAAAAAACGAGGATAAAGTGCTCAGAACGTCAATTTCATGAAAAATGGTAATTTTAGCTTTTAAGGGTAGTTTTCAAGGCCCCCTGGGGGTGTGTTAGGGGTGCAAACCCCATATGTGTGATACATGAAATTCTTTGGTGGATAGTTCTCTATAAGTTTCTATAATCTCCCGTCACTTATTCCTAAACCCTGAAAAATTGTTCCAAAAACTCCAAAAAGTGATTTTTCCACATGCAATTTACATGGGAAACTTTAAGTCAAAACCGGCACGTGTTTTAATCAAAAAAAAAAAAATAAAATAAAAATTAGAGACTTTCTTTTTTCGGATTTAGAAACGAATTGGGGGGATCGAGACTCTGTAGAAAAAAAAAGCGTTTTTGAACCACCCTAATGTACACGCATAAACCAGCTATTCCCCTCTTAGTTTTCAATGCTCTTCAAAAAATCTATGAAGATTTAACAAGAGAAGAACTCCTCTCCCGTGCCTAGGAGGATTTACTCAAAATGTAAACGAAAATTTGAACTCTGTTGTTTGGTCGATTGCACCAAAAGCAGTGGTAAAGGATTAGTTGATATTGCAACCAATGTAGCCTTGATAAGATATAATGGTGGTTTATTATCACTGTTGGATATAGTTTCAACCCTCCTATTGAAAATTAGTTTCGAGCTTCATAATTATGCACTGGAGATCGACCAACATGGAGTCAAAGCCGCCAACCGCTCATCGTCGATTCACCGTCAGAGCCCTAGGAAGGACCTTACGGCACTCAGGAAGGAGACTGATGAGCTTAATTCAAATCTGGAAGATTAGATTTATGGAGCAGGGATAGCAGAGTACACGTAAAAAAATCAGCAAGCTCATATTTTGAAAATTTCATATTGAAATTTCGTTTTGAAACTTTAAACACGTTTTCCTCGAAATAATGTTTTTCAAATCGGTGTGCAGCATATCTTGCTCAATTTTTGTCCGATTGACTTGACATTTTAATCACAACTTCTTAGATAGATTTTCGGTTGAAGTACACACGATTTTTATGATTGATAAATTATTACGTTTTTGCAGTTAACAATTGAACGTCGTTTTTTGCTAAAAAATGAAAAAAAAAAGTTTGAACTCATAAAAATTTGTGAATTTTCAAGCAAAATTTAAAATCCTGGGTACTTCAACAGAAAAACAATTGTAAATTAAGAAACAAATTATTTTTTTTGTTTCAGATGAAATTGTGTTTTTGTTTTTTATACTGCCATGACGCCATTTTGTTGTAAATTCTGAAATAAAAAATATTTTTGAGAACTTGAATATATGTGTAATAAAGCTCTAAAATTTTATTTGGATCCACCACATACATCTCGAGAAAAAAATTCAGAAAAAAAGCTTATTTTTTCGGCACACCTGGGTGATGTAACCCCTTAAAGTACACTGAAAGACTTTCTATTACAATAAATTATAAAAATGTATGAAAGTTTATTATACTCTGCATCAAAATACTGCAAAATGTGAAACTTTTCTAATTATTCATGTTACAATACTAGTCTTTAATAAGTTTAGTCTAAAAATTGGTATCTGGAATACGAAATATTATGAATCTATATTTCAGAAATTAATCGTATTAAAAAACGACATGGTGATTACTAATTTATCTAAACATAATTTTAATAAGAGATAAAATGAATATCATAATCTGTAAAACTTATATTCGAGAAATTGACATTATGAATATGAACATGCCAGGAACCTGCGTTCCTTTGTATAGAAATCTTGATTTTTCGTATACAGTACAACCTGCTAAGAGGATACTGATGGGCGGTTAGAGATAAGAATTCCGAAAAGTAGAGGGCCCCCACTACTGGGCGTCGAGCTCGGAAATTGCGCGTGTGTGCGAAATGCGTGTTTGAGTACGCAACCTCGAAAAGACCTCTCGGCCGACAGCAATGAAAAGCAGCGTCTTTTGGTTTGTGTTTACATATAAAATAAAAATAAAACTGAGAAACTGTATTTCTACATTTAAAATGTTAATTTAATTTTTTAATGTATGTGCAAGGCCGTAGCCAGGGGGGGGGGTCAAGGAGGTTTGAACCCCCCCCCCCGAAATGAAAAATAAAAAATATTCTTGTAGTAAGTTTTTTTTTATTAAAACAACATGATGTTTTTCTACTGGTCCACCAAACCAAGCCCCCCCCAGAAATTTTTTTCTGGCTACGGCCTTGTGTATGTATATAGGAATTAGAAGTATCAACAACCTTTAACAAATATATATATATATATCGAACTTAAACTTTGGCAAATTGTAGTCCTATTGGATAATAGTTTATGGGGAAAAAATTTTCCTCATTGAGAAAATATTTACTGAAGGAGAGGGGGTGGAATTTCATGGTTTTGTGCAAATACCATCTATTTCGGTTATTTGTGACTCTTTGAATATCAATAAAAAGATTTTTGCACACCATAGTTTCGATAGATTTTTTCACGCCCTTTCGATTGGCCGTGAGCATTTTTTTTTAAATTAGTATTTGACTGTCAAGAGTGAAATTTAAAACTAAATTTGACTTTTTCTCTCGAAACGACCCGTTTTTTTTGTTTTTTTTTTGTCTTAAAAGATAGCTCAGATTTTTCCCTATAAGATTAAGGTAGTGGACCCGATACTGGAACAGTACCCGATAGTCGAACACTGTCAGAGTTATTTAATTTTAAAAAATGATATACATTTTTATCGTTTTCACAAAAAATTTTATAAAATACTTTAATATTTTAAGTTATTATTTAAAATGTAAAAAAAAGAAAAAGTGGTTCCATCGTTTAGAAAAAAATAAAAGTTCGTGGCAATTCGAGGAATCGCTTGTATTTGCCTCGTTCCTTGTGTCTATAGCTAAGAAAGACAGGTTATTGTATTTCCATTTTCATCATCAATCACGTCTTTTTTTTAATTTAAAATGGTTTAAATGGAAATACGATTGTAATATGGTTAAGAAAAAAGAAATGAGTAAATGTTTTTATTGTTTTTTATATATTTTGGGGTGTGTTCGGGTATACCGTCTCATTTTATGTTAAGTAACCTTAGACCGAACACTGTAGCAATTTTACAATAAAAGTTGAATATTATCACGGCAATCATTGGTATCTTCCTGTCCTATGTTCGTCGCGGTAATTTTCAATAGATTTTTAAAAAGTAAGGTATTGACAACATATAATTATGATTTTTTTTCTCAAAGGTTTTCATTGATTTTCTTTAGAAATTATTGGTTCAAATTCTAACTTTAAAATATGATAAGTAAATAACTTATCATTCCTAACCCCTTTCTAATTCGGATTGCACTGTTCGCCTACTGGGTCCTTGCCTGTTTGACAACTGCTCCCAGGGGCAAAAACGCGTTCGACTACTGCTCCTTATGAGTCAATCTTTAAATATATATATATATATATTTTTAAGTTAATGTTTAAGAAATCTATATTTTCTTGTTTAAATAGTTCAAAGAATGTTTTTCTTTACAACTAAAAATAGCTTCATACGTTTTTTCCGAATTTAAATACTTTAAAAATGCTTTAAAATGGGCAAGAGTTGACACTAAACCGTTAAGTGTTCGAGTATCGGGTCCACTACCTTATATAGGTTAAAAAATGGAGAAAGAATTTTTAATTCATGAAAATAAGCGTTAAGTGCTCCGGTTCACTCATAACGCTGACAGTCGAACTCCGTAGGGAGTTGTGGTGCATCTTTGATAAGTGAAATATATTGTAATATAATATAAATAAGTATTATTAGAATATTATAATATTATTATATAATATAATATTATATACAGAGTTAGTTTTTTAACTTGAGACATCGAAATTTCTAAAAAAAACACGCATTCTACGTGAAAAATGTCCCTAATAAAAACTGGGGTAAGGTAAATATTTTTGAAATCGAAAGATGCACCACGACTCCCTACGGAGTTCGACTGTTAGCGTTATGAGTGTACCGGAGCATTTAACACTTATTTTCATGAATTAAAAATTCTTTCTCCATTTTTTAACCTATATAATCTTATAGGGGAAAATCTGAGCTATCTTTAAAGACAAAAAAAAAAGGGTCCTTTCGAGAGAAAAAGTCAAATTTAGTTTTAAATTTCACTTTTGACAGTCAAATACTAATTTTAAAAAAAAAGTGCTCACGCCCAATCGAAAGGGCGTGAAAAAATCTATCGAAACTATGGTGTGCAAAAATCTTTTTATTGTTATTCAAAGAGTCACAAATATCCGAAATAGATGGTATCTGCACAAAACCATGAAATTCCACCCCCTCTCCTTCAGTAAATATTTGCTCAATGAGGAAAATTTTTTCCCCATAAACTATCATCCAATAGGAGTACAATTTGCCAAAGTTTGAGTTCGATCAGACAAAGACAGATTCTAAAGTGAGTATACTTGAAATGGAATCCCCCATATATATATATATATATACAAATTATTGTATGCAAATTAGAAATATAATTTTAATAAAAGCATTTTCAATGAAAAAAAAAATGAAATTAAGTTGCGCTCGGTTGCGATTTCTTATCGGGGGTTTGCGACCATCTCGATTTTTGCCGAAACATTAATTTATATTTTTCTCAATAGGATCGAATGGACTTTTTTCTCAAAAGTAGCATTATATTTTACATTTACTATAAAAGCGATTTTCAGATACACTTTAAGCTATATATTATTTCTGCGTTACGTGCGCGTGCGAGTGTTTACATAGATATGTTAGATATGTATATGTGAAAATAGGCTTTAGATGTAAGCTAAGAATGTATTGCGTGGTATCTCTGTGTTCATGTGAATATTCGCGTCAGGATTGGTCCCAATGTCTCTGTGTTAGTCGTGTTTACTTCTCTTTTTTTCTCCATCCGATTTTTTCTAACGATGAGTCATCATTTTTCGTATAGTGGTTTTCAAATGCTCATATTCGTGTACGAAAGTTTGAAACGATTATTTTAGTTTCTGGAATTCATTATATTAATCTCGTATATTCAAACGATTGAAAACCACTATATCAATTTTTGAAACAAAGTCACTTTTCACAGTGTTTTGATATTCTAGAATACTAAAGTTTGATACATTTTTACCGTTTATTGATAAAGAAAGTCTTACCGTGTAATAGAAATAATTAAGATGATGTGAAAAATAAAATATTTGTGAAGCAAAAAAATATTTCAACATATATACCTATAAAGGATAGTGAACATTATTAGAGAAATTAAACAGTAAATTTTCCTCTATTTTTTTATATCACTTTGTAATATATTAATATTGAACAATATATTCGTATATTTATTACTTACAGATCAGTTAACATCAGAATTATGAGATTTTATGGGATTATAAACTAATTTTAAGGGATTGACTATTATATTTTGTGAAATTTTAAGTAATTTGAGAAAATGTTAGGAGATTTTTAAGTATTTTACAAAATTTTAATAGATTTTCATGTATTTTAAGAGATTTAATGAGATTTCTTGGAGTCTTGAATAATGTTAAGAAATTTAAAAGGGTTTTACGAAATTTTTTGAGATTTTAGAAATATTAAGTGATTTCACGGCATTTCGAGGAATTTTATTAAATTATAAAGGATTTTACAAAATTGCATGAAAGCGTCTAGCCGGACAAGATAGATAAATCTGCCTTGTAGGGAACCTCTATAAATAAATACACCCTCATAATCGGCATGTATAGAAAACCCTTTTTCTAGATTTTGAGACCCCTAAAACCCCATATGCCAAAATGGGGCACCTTTGAGTGCTGGCGAGGTTTTTTTGCAATATCTCGGTCAATTTTTGAGCTAGGAAAAAAATAAAAAAAAGGAAATTTTAGAGGTGTTCAAGTCCTATAAACCTATGAATCCGAAAAAAAATTTTGCGTGAAATTCAAATTTTTACAGTCGTTTGAAAACTTAAAAAATTTTTATATCGAAAACAAAGACAGACTCTTCGCTAAAAAAAATATGTGATGTATTTTTGGCTCAAAAATACCTGTGATTTTTTTTAGATTTTTAAAAGTGGTGGAACGACTTTAGAAAAAATAAAAACCACTAAAAACTATGTTTTTAGTGGTTTTTTTTTCGCCTCTAGCTTCTTCTACATAATTCCTACAATAAAACCAATCACGCCATCGCATTCTCCGTAAAAAATACATCGAAAACGTGTATTAATTTTTTTCCAAAATAATTTTTGGCAGCCCTTCAAAAATTTAGTAAATAAAAACGATCGGTTCGGCTCACAATATTAAAAATTATTATCATTTCACAAAAATTATTTTCAAAAAAGTAATACACGTTTTCGATGTATTTTTTGTGTAGAATACAATGGTGTAATCGGTTTTGTCATAGGATCTATTTATAAGGAACTAGAGATAAAAAACGGTGTTTTCGAGTGGTCTTTTGCCCCTAGCTCTTTCTACATAATTCCTATGATTAAACTAATCACGCCGTCGTATTTTACGTACAAAAATACATAAAAAACGTTTAATAATTTTTTGGAATTAATTTTTGGCAGCCTTCAAAAATTCAGTAAATAAAAAGGATCAGTCCTTCTCACAATGCAGACATTCCATATTTTTACTTATTTCTATTGCTACGGAAATCAAACGTTATTATCTCGTCAAATTGTAACTTTTGCAATTTTCTTTTTTCCGTGGCACCCGATTTTTCCATAAATCTTCGTGAGATGTGCGGCAGGTTCTACAATGCGATACTGGAATCTGGCATATGCTAATTGTAAGTAGTACCTAAATGACGTAATTTTTTGCAATAGGGTTAGATTGATCTAATCACTGATTTTCTATGTTTATTATAATTAATAAACGTTTTTTATGTATTTTTGTACGTAAAATACGACGGCGTGATTAGTTTAATCATAGGAATTATGTAGAAAGAGCTAGGGGCAAAAGACCACTCGAAAACACCGTTTTTCATCTCTAGCTCCTTATAAATAGATCCTACGACAAAACCGATTACACCATTGTATTCTTCGCAAAAAATACATCGAAAACGTGTATTACTTTTTTGAAAATAATTTTTATGAAATGATATTAATTTTTAATATCAATCGATTTTGCTAAACTTAAAGGAATTTCATAGGATTTTTAGTCTTTTGAAGGGTTATAGCGATACGTTGTGAAATTTTAAGGAATTTTATGGAACATCAAAGAATGTCAAGGAATGTCAAGTGATTTTATGAAATTAAAAAGAATTTTGCCGTATTTTTAAGGATGGTTAGGAATATAAACTTTATGCATTCGAGAATGCCGAATAATGCGCCAAAATTCGAGTCTTTTATGCGGTGATTATGCGGTGAAAATTCAAAAATTATGCAGGCATTATGCGATCAAAAATACATGTCTATGCATTAAATTCACACTTTCAAAAATAAAAAGTAATTTTTAGCCCCTAATTTCTATGTACTTCGATGGGATTGAGGGGCAAACTAAATTTTAAATTTATGATGATTATTACCGTACGTAATTAAATGCTTTCAAACTCGGCATTTTGAAAAGATTTTTAATGCATTTTAAGGATTTTAATTTTATGAAATTTAAAAGAATTTTAACACTTTATAAATTATTCAGGAGCTTAAAAGAATTTGAAAGAATTTCAAAAGATATTACGAAATTTTCATAAATTTGAAAAGTTGTTATGAAATTTCGAATTATTTGAAATGACTTTTAAGGAGTTTTAAGGTAATTATCCATAAGTTCAAAATACTTTAAATTGGTTAAAATTCCATCAATAATTATAATGCGCAAAATGCGCACAAATTTAAAACGAGAATTAAATGCATTTTCATAATTACATATAAATAATTATGAATCTGCTCTCGAAATAAGTGATTTATGTACTTAAAATGGCGATTTATGCACACAAATTGTAAACTTTCACGATATCTGACAGTTGACTATCGCAATCTGACAACATCGCAATCTCACACAATAGTAAACCGTTCGCGCGAAGTTTGAATCAACCAATGGTTGTACTGAGATCTACGTCGATCGCACCCGCAATGTTGCCAGATTTCAACTCAGTATAAGAAGAAAATTTGTGCGGTAATCATTACCGAAAGTTGTGATGAAATCCGGATATCGTGACATTTCAGCTTTCTTTCGTCTAGTATCAGTATTATTTAATAAGCTTTTAGGAGTAATTTTTCAAGTCGCGTAATGTAATAGATGGAAAATAATGATTAACGTAAATACTGTAAGAAGTGAGGAAGTATTCAACATAGAATACTCAAGATAAGTTGAAAATTTCAAAGCAGACGCATTCAATTTTCGCATTTACTTTCGTGAGCCTTCACAGAGCTGGACAGGAACCATTATTGTGCGTTCGGTAAAGCTATAATAAAAGTTAAAAAAGAAATTTAATTATGAAGTTTAGTTATGAAAATATAAAATTATATTTTAGTATTAAAAACTAAAAAATGGTTTTATAAATCTATATTTCACACAGACTTATCAAAATTGTCGATAGCATTAAGACGAACGTGTAAAATAACAATTATAATTAATATGCTTTGTGCAGATTTAGAAAATTTACTGAATAGAACATTATAACTATATAAAGATGAATAATAATATAACATTTCCTTAAAATACTTTTTACATTCTCAAGCTCTCTGTACCGAGAACTTGGTAGATTTTCATACAATTCCTTTTACAGTGCTGTATGTGGAAATTTACCGAAATGTCACGATATCCGGATTTCACCACAACTTTCGGTAATGATTACCGCACAAATTTTCTCCATGTAGGCATAAAAGAAATAATTACGTTTTTGGAAATTAAATTTGCGTAACGTTGAACCTCTCTGCAAAAATTAATTATTCACAAGTTTGTGATAGGTGTACTGTAAAAATATTGTTTAAAATTAAAATTAAATAATGATAATCCATTCCAGTTTATTTACTTGAATAACTATTTGGACCATGCTAGAAGTTTTATCCGAATCAAGTCCCCTCTGTACCACGTTGTACATGGCAGTGTTTTCTTTCCTGTTATACTTTTCTCAAGATGACAACTTCAATGTGGTATGAATATATTAATCCAGAATATTATGCTATTAATTATTTATTCTAACCGTACTACTATTATTTTTATAAAACTAATATTGTTAAAATATATATGCAATTATTATATATTATAAAATATTGAACAAATCTGTATGTAATATAAAAGAATACAAAAAAAAATTTTTAAGCAGGAGCAGCATCATCTAGAAGAGTACGATTTCATTATTGTGGGAGCCGGATCTGCTGGATGTGTGCTCGGTAATCGCCTCACAGAGATTAGTGAATGGAATGTAAATGAGTATATTAAACATTTACTAACAAGGAACGCTAGATCGTTATCATATATGTTCGTTATCATATATGTTGTAGTACTCAAAAAACTAAGCCAGCTAATTTTTTTTACGTACCCAAAATTATGTTCTAGGAGGTGAAATTCACCCCCGAAATGTTTGGTACTAAATACCCATTTAATTGTTTAACATAATAGAACATAACACCGCGCTTCGCACGTCTATATAATTAGTTCACGTTACGCACTTGTGACGATCCCACGTGACCATATCTCCATCAATCAGATCACGAATAAACTGGAGACACTCGACAGATCATCTCTATTTTAAGAAAGGATAATAATAGAATCTTTCACAATCAAACCAACTCGAAAAATATCCTGACCATAAGAGATGAAATATGTGATTTTTGCAACTTGAACAAAAATATTTTTGGGGGGTAAACTATCTCACAATAATTTTTAAATATACAAAAAATTTCCAAACAAGCATGATTCCAACCCGAAAAATCTGGAAAAAATATATGTTGCACGCGATAATAAAATAAAGCCCTCATAAGCGCATTTTGAACTTAGACGGTCCAATTTTTCCATAAACAAATAAAACGTACCTATTTTAACATATGGCGTTTCAAATGGACCCTTCCAAGGTAATATAAAATGTAGCCGAATTTTATTTTCTTTTGTCGCTGGGGGGTGCGAGACGGCAAAAACCACCCTCATAAACGCATTTTGAACTTAGACGGTCGGATTTTTCGATAAACAAATAAAACGTACCTATTTTAACATAACGGGTTTCAAAAGGACCCTTCCAAAGTAATATAAAATGTAGACAAATCTTATTTTCCTTTGTCGCTGGGGGGTCTAAGTCCAAAATGCGCTTATGAGGGCCGTTTTTGCCTTCTCACATCCTCCCACCCCAACAAAGTAAAAACAAATTTGGCTACATTTTATATTACCTTGGAAAGGTCCGTTTGAAACCCGGTATGTTAAAATAGGTACGTTTTATTTGTTGATGGAAAAATCCGACCCTCTAAGTTAAAAATGCGCTTATAAGGGCCGTTTTTGCCATTTCACATCCCCGTCTCACCCCCAGCTTCATTGGTACTCGAGATACGAGTACCAATTAATCAGTTTTAATCGACGATCACGGCTCTCAGCCAATCTGCTGCTCATCTCTTTCAAATACCTCGATTCAACTTTTTTTATAACCTAGGAAAATTATTGAAAAAATTTTTAAATTATACGAAGTAGAGCTTAAATCTTTATCTTTAATTTAAGCCAAAGAAACTTAAAAAATCTTTATTGATTCTCGAGATACGATTAACCCTTTGCGGCGCAGTGGTAACTCAGATTACCACCTTTTTTATTCACAACTTCTTTCTCTAAATTCAACATTTTTTAAGAAATTATAATGATTTCTTGTTGAAATCGTATCTGAAGCATGATAGAATTAAAAAAATATATTAACGAGCGTATTTCATAAAATTATAAATACTTATAAATAAACAAAATTTGAAAATCACTCTTTTTTCAAGAAAAAATTCAGTTTTGATCGACATATTAAATAAATTGGAATGAAACTTGGCACCTGGGGGTTTTCAAGGTCGCTGATTACGAATACGGAGCCAGCTTTTCAACATTCAAAATGGCGGATCCAATATGGCGGACGAGTTTCTAAAAAATTTCAGAATTTTCATGAAACTTTCCACTCGGGGGTTTTCGAGATCACTGATTACGAATCCGAAAACCGATTTTCAAAATTCAAAATGGCGGGTCTAATATGACGGACGAGTTTTAAAAAAATTGCAGAATTTTCAAGAAACTTGTCATCTGGGGGCTTTGAAGGTCGCTGATTACGAATCCGGAGCCAGATTTTTTAAATTCAAAATGGCGAATCCAACATGGCGCACGAGTTTTAAAAAAATTAAAAAATTTTCATGAGTATTTCCACTCGGGGGTTTTCCATGTCGCCGATTACGAATCCGGAGCCAGATTTTCAAAATTCAAAATGGCGGATCCAATATGGTGGACGAGTTTTCAAAAAATTGATGAATTGTCATGAAACTTGACATTTAGGGGTTTTGGGGGGTCTCAAATAATGAATCTGCAGTCAGATTGAATCTTTCCGGTACCTAATCCCAGCTAGCTTACAC
>UCOK01008762.1:0-16709 GCA_900474325.1 Synergus umbraculus | reverse complement strand
AATTAATGCTGATAGCGATGAGGATTAAGAAAATTCTGAATTGGTGAGAGGCGAGGGGACTCACCATAATAAAGCACCCCGACTTGTGAGAGGCGAGGGGACTCACTGTAATAAAGCACCCCGATTTGTGAGAGGCGAGGGGACTCACAAATAAAGCACCCCGATTTGTGAGAGGCGAGGGGACTCACAATAATAAAGCACCCTGGTGAAAGGAGTTTATAATCGGACTGCAACCTCCCCGAGGTGAACTCTGGAAACTATAATTTTGATAGGCTAACTGCAGACGTTATAAGAATGCGCAACGTTGCATGCGCGATTTTTATTTTTTTTAACATTGTTACCCCCCTTAACAAAATTCAAAAAAAATATATGTTATAAAGGACATTCTAAAGATTGTTTAGGTAAAATATGAAAGTGGTCACTCGAGAACATAACCTCAAAAAAAATGTTTGAAAAATTCAAAAATTTTTTTTGACCTGTAATTTCTTTCGAAAAATTTTGTAATTTTTTCTTTGAAATAGCCTCATTAGTGACTACAACATATATTTTTTTCATCAAAATCGGTTGAGCCATTTTCAAGAAAAATCACTTTTTTGATTTTTTTCTCCCCTCCATATCTCCCACAAAAATGGGATTTTCAAGTTGAAACTTGGTGGACATTCAAACCTTATGGATGCAAACTTGTGACATTAATTTCAGCTTTATACGTGCGGGGGCAGATTTCCCATGCTTATTCCGCTAGGCCCTTTGCCCTGCAGTGTACCCTCTAATTTCACCATTTTTTCGACTTTCCTGCAACAGCCTCAAACAGATTAGATTCTTCGAGGTCGCGATAGTGTTCTAAAACGTTTAAAGGCTCGGAGAACTTCTCGCGAGCCAAACTTAATAATTTTTTTTTAAAACTATTGCAACGCACTTTAAATACTTTATGATTTATAGGTTTTTATATGATGTAATTATAGCACATTGGAAAAATCCAAAATTGCTACCCTGAAAAACTGTGTTCGTGTCCCGGTGAAATACAGTATTTCTTTCTCTACAACTAACCAATTTTTTTAGCTTTGTCCTTTCTTCTCTAATCAAAATTTTAATTAGATACAATTTTGTATTTGCATAAAATAAAAATGTTAATAAAATTAATTTTTCCAAAGTTTCGTTTTTTTAGATTTCCTCTCGGATTCAGTTAATGCAAAGTAAGATAGGGTATCCTAAAATAGATATAGATATCCTAATGGTATGCACTGATAAGGTAGACACGCCTACTATGCAGGTGGGTTATAAGCTGAGGAGGATGAGCGCTGGCCTGCTCGAGTTAGTTCTTCTTCGATTGCGCTCCTATGAACCACTTAGTAGTTTAAGAACTACAATAAAGTGATGTCGTCATAATTATATCACTGTGTAATTAATAAAAAGTTAGAAGCCTGTTTTTCGGCATAACATTTTGGCGATACTGACAGAATAGGCATTTTTCGACAAAAAATCTACGGATTCTTTTCACATAACGACCTATCTGGGATTACTGGAATCCACGGACCAGTAAAGGAGCAGAACACTCAGGGATTCAAATAAGAAGAACTCCGGATTGATCTACAGACAATCCGTATACACAAAACTTTGAACGAGGCCCACAATCAGGTGGAAGACGCATCTGCGAGCCAGCGCCCTGCCAAACCTCGCCAAGAAACGAAGACCTGTAGCAGCTGCCATAGTACGCTATCAGCCGATCGAGTTTTGGATAACCAACATCAGCGGTCCACGGAAACTGAACTGGATATCGAAGAAACAAGCGATCACAGTGAGTCAAAGATAGATTTTAAGATCGTTGGTATACTCCTGGTGTTCCAGAGCACTGCCACTCGTCAATAAACTAAATAGCACTACTTTCAGAATCAGTAAATTGTAGTAGAACGATTAAGTATTAAAGGACAAAAGTCCAAAATTACACAAAGAAAATTGTAACGCGTTTAGAATCTATAATCCGACATTCTTAGAAATAAGCATACATTCAAAAATCATATAGGAAAAGTTATCTTACACTGGCTGAATCTTACCGAATTCCGCGCGAATACGCCACCGACGAAACAGATAGTTCAGACGATCCTTTGGACGAAATACTTTTCCCATTTACCATCGCAAATCTGTCTCGCTCTCAATCTCCAAACCTTCCTCAGTCTTCTGAATCATTGTCAACAAACGAACTGCTTGTGCAACTATTAGCGAAAGTAGAAGCTTTCTTTATCGGTCAAAGTACCTTAAAGCCGGAAAATGATAATAGAATAGCAGAAATTTCCAGTTTAGCCAAAAAATTAGTATTTTCTGGTGAAGTGTTGACAGACAACCCCGATACTGCATCAGATAAAGTGCTTCCAGTCGAAGAAGAAGACGAGGAACAGCGGGCAATCGAAGTCTGAAGACGACGAAATCAACAATTATTGGAAGGAATAGAAAGAGAAAGCACGAACAACCAGAGAACAACCGAGGAAGAAACTTTAAAAGCGAAAGATATCCTCGACACCATCACTATACTAAACGGACAAGATGATATAGGAGTCGAAGATTTTATCAAAAGTTATTATTTATTATTTATTATTATTTATCTTGTTAGACTTTATTATCGCACAGAAAATCAAGGGTTTATTAGAAAAAGCCATACGCTTTATTCCTATAGATTCCAATGACGATCTATTCAACGCTCTCCGACAAGATTTGAAGCAATTTGGATCAACATTAGCTTTACAATCGAAATTAGAAAGTTGTAAACAAGGAGCAACAGAAACCGTACAAAATTTTACACTTAGATTCAGACAAATAACTAATGAGCTCAATTACAGCATACAAGGTCAACACACTAGTCCTATAGAACGAAGGATCAGAATCAAAATCGAGGAGACTGAAAATGTTAATCGCTATTTGCTAAATTTACGCAAGGCAATCGGCCTACAAATAAGACTTCTAAAACCATCAACTCTCGTAGAAGCACAAAATATGGCAATGGAGACACAGATGTGGCTTAGAGAGTCAGAATCTGACCGTTCTCATGTTCCAGTATCGCGACCAACGTCTCAGTTTACGCCACATCGACAGATCATCCGATCCCAAGCAGATATCTCATCACAAAAGCCTGTGAATCACAACTTATCTCTTGCTGACCGTGCTAATATGGAATATTTTAAGTGCGGCAAAGTCGGTCACATTTCCACACAATGTCAGAATATGAAACCTCAAAATTTTCCATTGGGACAGTATTAAAAGCGACCACCTATCAGGAACGTACAAGAAACGGAGAAGGTAACAGAAGAACGACCAGACTGTTCAGAAATGACACAAGAGGAGATAGACGAACAATTAAATTACGAGGAAACAGCAGAATATCAGCCGTATGCGGAAGTCTTCAGTCCATCCACGGAAAACCGGGAGGAAACTTAAATCGATAAACCTTTTAAATTCTTAAAGAGTTTTGTTATGGGTAGTGACAAACACCAATTCAGAGAAGCAGTGTATTTAACATTTTGTAACGATTCCTGTATTTGGTCCGAATGTTGAATGCTTATGTTTCGTAGCTTATTGTGGATGTTAAGACCTTATGCCCTCTCATAGGCTAGAATCGTGGGAGTGGGACGGTTCCCGAGGGAGGCAAGTAAATACGCAAATAATTAAACAATTGAAACCAGAGTTTATTGACATTCAAAAAGCAAAAGATAAAAAAAACAGAGATAATATCGTCTCGCGGATGCGGAAAGACTCGATATAAAGTAAAGCTGACTGCTTAAGTAAGACTCGATATAATGTAAACAATGTTCTTCGAAAAACCGGGAGAACGATAATTATCTTGAAATTTAAATGTGAATGTTTATAATAATTGAAATCAAATTCGAACTAAAAACAAAATAAAATTCGTTAACGCATTACGCAGACCTAAGAAATAAGTCCCTCTCTTGCCCCTGACTGAGCGCATATAATCGTGGTTAAAAAACCTTTATTCTCTACATAACCTACCAGGTCAGCCACTTAAAAACTGTTTCCCATAACAAGAGAGTTTCTCACGTTTAACTAAATAACCCTCAAAATGCGCGAGCTAATTAAAACTATCATGAATCGCATGAGAACTGAACGAAAACCTAACTCTAAACCAACGAGAGAAGTTACATTTGAGAATATCCCTTATGTCGCTAAATCACCGTCGATACATTGATTTAAACACGGCTCGAAATTGACCCGCGCAAATAATTTGAAATTTTGTAAGATTTCAATCAGATCCGCAAATTCAAAAGATCAGCCGAATCCCACGGCCAGCGTACGTGCGGACTTAGAAACTTTATGCGAAAATATTGCGAAATAAACTAAGTCGCAAGACTCGAGAACAAACTGAGTCGCAAGACCCAAGAAGTGAACCAAGTCGCAAGACTTGAGAGACAAACTGAGTCGCAAGACTCAGGCAATAAACTGTGTCGCAAGATTCGAGAAACTAAGTCGCAAGACTTTGAAAAACTAAGTCGCGAGACTGAAGAGATGTACCAAGTCACCCGACTTGAGAAACAAACTGAGTCGCAAGACTCAGGAAATAAACTGTGTCGCAAGACTCGAAAAACTAAGTAGCAAGACTTGAGAAACTAAGTCGCGAGACTGAAGAGATGTATCAAGTCACCCGACTTGAGAAACCAAGTCGCGAGACTTGAGAAACTAAGTCGCAAGACTTGAGAAACCAAGTCGCGAGACTCGTGAAACGAACTGAGTCGCAAAGCCCGAAATAAGACTAAGTCCCCACAGCCTGGTACAGCGTACGAAGGGACTTAGAAAATCAACAGCAAAATAATATGTGAGTAAAGAGTAGGCGAACCCCAGCCTGGAGCAGCGTACAGAGTTCTTCTAGTCTATACTACCTGGATATCTGGAAGCGATGGACTCGAGGTAGTGGCTGCGTTGAGAAGTTTTCCACAATCGTCCAATGAAGACCTTTATCGGAAACTACGAAGAGTCGTGTGCTGCTCGTGACGTCAGGTAAGAAGAATGGCACTCTGTGTAGTAAAGTCCGGAATCCCTGGCTATTGCTAGCCAGCAAAAATTTCAAGTCACTCTAAGCGCTAGGACCATGTCCAGCCAATGCTTTTGGGTGACTCGAAGACGAGTGCCGGACGAGATCAGATGCTCGTCTTTTACCTTTTCAGAGAACCATCTTGCGTGTGGAAAAACGTGTACTGCGAATCCTGGCATGGTTTCGCGGATTTACTCTCCGATCGATATTTTGCCCGCTCTGTAATTCGATGGTAAGTGTAGGCTTGGTGGCCTATGCTCAGGCTTGCGATCATCGTTCTGCCTTATGTTGATAAACGTAGTTCGGGTTACCTATGTGTAGGCATATAAGTAACGGTATGCCATAACGTTATAATTTTTTAACAAAAAACAATTATTCCACATAATACCAGACGATTTCCCACTGCCAGAAAATGGTATCATCGGTATTTAATTCTTCAAAAAATACTCAAGATACGCTATAACACCAAATTATTTGGTAATTGAAAACAAAAAACTACCTCTTCACGATGACGGAAAACTCATGTGTAAAAAGGCCACACAGATTTGTAGAATTGAAATAGTAGAACAAGATAAGGATATATGGATATCGAACAACGAAACTATAATAAATGGTTTATACAAAATAAAAAACGGAAAAATTATTTTACTAATCTTTAACTATTCGAAAAAACCATTGCCAGTACCCACAACAATTCAATTTGAAACCATAAACACAATAAATTCACGAGACGTGAATACTTTCCAAAAAGGGGGTGATTATACACAGGAATACCAGCAAAGGATAGAAGAACTAATTGAGGCATCGAGAGCAAAAGGAAAGTAAGTATTGTTGCATAGATAGAGTGTGACATAAAAATCAGAGAAGCAAAAGAAATACACGTTAAATTTTAGTGGTAAAGCGGTACAAAACTGAGTTAGAGGAAAAGGCGGACAGAGTAAAGTTGGTGGAAAAGAGGGATATATTTCGTTCAGTGGTAAAGCGGTACAAAACTGAGTTGGAGGAAAAGACGGACAGAGTAAAGTTGGAGGGAAAGTGGGACATATCTCCTTCGGTGGTAATTTAATCGGTACAAAACTGAGTTGGAGGAAAAGAGGGACATATCTCGTTCAGTGGTATATATTTATATTTTTAATTGCTCAAATCAATTATTTATGATACAATTGAGTCGAAAATTGATTGTATGATATTTTTTGAAATTTTAATATTTCTTTTTTATTTTTGGAGGAAAAGGCAGAATAAAGTTGGAAAAAGAGGGACATATCTCGTTCAGTGGTAAAGCAGTATACAATTATAGTTTTGGTCATCGATGCCTTTACTTTCGCGAAATTCTAAGAATTTTTTTCGCAACTTCGGGTCAGTAGAAATTTCTGGAATTTTTATACATGTAAGAGTATTCGAATTCGTACACAGGAATTTTTTTTCAAAATCTTCTACCTTCTTTATTCGAAAACAGGTAAAAAAGTGGACTTTTTTGCCTGTTTTCGTATAAAAGTGGATTTACCTGTTACATTTTAACTCGGGTAGTAATTGCTGTTCAATAATAATATAAAATGTATACCAACAAAAACTACAAATTTATATTGTTTGAAATTTTTTAACAAATTTCTAGAAAACTATTAAAATGACTCAAATAAGTGAAACATTTTTTATTTTTACGAAAGTTATTCCAAAAATTACAAAATGTAATAATTTGTAATATAAATAATATTTTGAGAATGTTTTAGCTTTTCACTGTACAAGTTCATGAAATTAAACAGAAATTTACATAATACAAAATGACTTTGTTCATTCGTCGTCTTCGTCTCCATCAGAAATTCTATAGTCTTTATCATCAGCAGATCCTTGCTCGTACTTTAAATTCTCGTAAAAACTTGGGTAATTTTCTGATTACAGCATTTTTAATTCTTGCAAATCCTTCTACTTTGGTTTTGAAATGCAATTGCCATTTGGATAGGCCAAAAGAAAATCACCATTCGCAAAATCGGAACAATCACTTCTTCTTTTACGAAGAGAAACTTCTTGCGTTTCCATATCGTCATTCGTCATGAAAATACTAAGTATTTTGTCATTTTTGTATAACAGCGAACCCATCTCTAGGGATCACGGGAACTTGTAGCTAGTGGGAGGGCTTAAGGGTCTCATGGGCTGCCGCTTCGGGATCTGGGAACCAGAAGAACTGGGCTGCAAGGCCCAGGGGCTCTGGGGAACAGAGAGGTGGGTAGTCCGTGGGATCTGAACAAAGGAGCGATCCTTTTGGGAGGAATTAGCCACACCTCTTAGAATATTGAGGGCGCGAGTCCTCAGGCTCCTAAACCAAGATGTGTCCGACCGTGTCGAGGGTTGAATGGCACCAGGATTACCAAAATTCGCCCCTGTCATCAGCCAGGGGAAGCTGTCGCCAACAGAGGCCTGCTCGCTGAAGGCAGGAGCGGGGGTGTCTCAAACGGTGGATTAAGGAAACCAGGCCGAATCCCGTATTATTTAGGTCTCATTCATGCATGAATATCTTTTCCCTAGCTGCTCGTGGGATCAAAATGGATCGGATAATCTTTAAAAAATTTAATTTTCAAAACAAAAGACCTGAAGGCCTCAAAAGGGGGCATTCAGGAGAGGGCCCTACACCAGGGACCTCAAACCGGGAGTGCTCTTCTGGGGGGCCCCTACACCAGGGCCCTCATACCAGGGGGGCTCTTCTGGGGGGCTCTCTCGGGAAGGCTCTGCTGAGGGGCCCTCAGTATTTGAGGATCCGCCTGGAGGAGGCCCTCTAGGGGCACTCCCCAGGCGGTAGATGAAGTGTGACAGCGCCTCAGGGACCTTTCTGTTAAGAAGAAGGGGCCTTGTGGTGCAGAGAAGAGGCAGCGCAAAAAGTTGAGGCAGCTTCCGGTCCAAACATTAAGAGGGAACTAAGGCACTCTAAAGGGGGCCTCGGTTTCGGGCAAAAGGAAGAAGGGGTCTCAGGACACTCCTCCGGCCAGGGAGGCTATGAGGCACAGGGCTCCGGAGGCCCAAGGCCTCACGTATGCAAAGGTGGCCGACAGTGCGCTGTCGAGGGTGATCGTTGCGGCGCGCTACCCGGAGGCCTGTTTGACTTCAAGGAATTTGGACAGGCTGAGGGTGGAAATCGCGAAAGCGATTGACGCTATGCCCCAAGAGGGGCGGGTACCCAGGCTGGATGGGACTTTCCTCAGGGCTGGGGCCATAGTAGTGCGGGTAGCCGACAACTGAACGAGGGAGTGTCTTGAGACTAGGGTTCCAAGCTTCAGGCTCGCAGAGGGCCTGGAGATAAGCATTCAGGGGATGGAGGTATTGCAGAGGTACGTCAGGGCAACCATCCTGATCCAGGGGGAACCTGAGGATCAGGCGGTGGTCCTCAGGCGCCTCGAATTCCAGAATCCAACCCTGAAGACGGAGAGCTGGAGGGTATATAGTGGGAGGGGGAACCAGGTTGCGGAAGCAAGCTCGGTCCTCATTGTAGGTATCCCAGAGGGGGTTGTAGAGGCTACCAAGGCCTTAAACTACAGGCCCTATCTGGGAGCAGACAGGGTCGGCATCAAGCTGAGCCTACAGTGCCTGGAAAGAGGCCTTGCAGAAAAGAGGGATGCCCCGGAGTAGTCTAATCAATGGCTGCTTTGGACATCCCAATTGTACAGATTAATTTGCATTGTAGCAAAGACACCTCGGCAGTATTAATCAGGTGTATGGCTGCGATGCGAACAGGTATATCCCCTTCCCTAATCCAGGAACCCTTGTTACACAGGGAGAAGATTAGTGGTTTAGGGGGTTGTGGTACGATTTTTAAGGGCCCACTCGAGAGTTCGCCAAGGGCGTGTATTGCCGTCAAAGGCATGGATGCCCTACTGGTGCCGAAGTTTTGCTCAAGAGACCTTGCGGTTATTAGGGCAAGGCTCAGGAGCAATAAGAGAGAAAGGCTAGAGATTTATATAGCTTCGGCATACTTTCCAAGGGATGCTGTAGCGGGGCCTCTGCCGCCGGAGGTGGAGGAGCTGGTGCAGCATTGTCCAAATATGGGGATCCTGCTGCTCTTGGGGTGCGATGCCAACGCACACCATGTGGTGTGGGGAAGCACGGATGTCAATGAGAGGGGCAGGGTTCTGTTGGAATATCTAGCAGGTACGGATCTGGAGATCTTAAATCGAGGTAATGTTCCTACCTTCCAGACCAAAAGCAGGAAGGAGGTTCTTGACGTGACGCTTTGCTCAGGGGGACTAGAGGATAAGGTGAGAGGGTGGAGAGTGTCTTCGAAGGAGTTGTTCTCGGACCATAAACAGATCATCTTTCGACTGGCCCTCAGGAAGCCGGAGGTACAGCTGAAGAGAAATCCCAGATACAGTAACTGGGAGGCCTTTAGAGAGAAGGGGAGTAAGCGGACTTTAGGCTAGGGGACTTTCTTACAAAATATGGGACGACTGATGAGCTGGAACTGGCTGCAGAATTTCTGCAAAGAGCCTTAATTACGGTGTTCGAAAAAAACTGTCCAATTTTTGCGGTGGGTGCAGGCCGAGGGGTACAATGGTGGAATAAACACCTGGAGGCCCTTCGGACAGGGGCCAAGAGACTGTACAATAGGGCTTTTAAAACCAGGTTGATCTCTGACTCGGACCGATATAGAGAGGCCCAGAAGGAATATAAAAACATGATCAACAAATATAAGCGGGAAGGTTGGAGGGAGTTCTGTGAGAAAACGAACGGTATTCCAAGGACGGCCCCCTTACATGATATCCTTGCGAAAAATCCAGAGGCTCGCCTAGGGCCAATAAGGCTGGAAACGGGTGAGCTTGCTGAGAATGAGGAGGACTGTCTGAGGGGTCTGATGGAGGTGCACTTCCCGGGTGTCCGGATTGTCCCAACGAATCAGGAGGACGTGTACAAGTAGGCCCGGGTAGAAGGACAGACTGGAGGTTTGAGTCCGACATAGTGTCAGTTAAGAAGGTTGTTTGGGCTGCACAATGGGCCAGGAGACCCGGTTTTGTGGCCAAAATTCGATTTTTAAATCAAAATTCAAAAAGTCTACGAATTTGGCTGAAAATAGTTACTCGGTGATTTTTTGGTTTTTGGCGCACCCAATATGGCGGCGGAGATTTTGAAAAGTCTATGGAATTGGCTAAGAATTGGGTTTTGGGGTCGGTTTCGCTCCAATAGTTTTTTCCGAATCATGCACGCCAGGTCGAAAAACACATTTCGTTCTTGATCTAAAATACAGGGTGATCCATTTTAATCTATAATTACCTTCTAAAATACTCTATTTACGAAAAAATGGTTTAGATAAAAGTTTACCAGGATCGAGAGGGCCATTTAACTGTACCATCAATGCACATTCGGCGCGTTCGAGATGCTTATGTTGTTTTGCGTTTTTCGATCTGTTCTCGATATTTATTACTAAAATATCGATTAACCCAATAATTCTACATATATTTATTATAAGAATTTGCACTATTTAGAAAACAAATTTTTCAAAAATGGTTTTTGGTACTAACCCCTTAATATACCATACATTAGATTTCGGGATCTAAGGTTACGCTGAGTTTCAGAGTTTCTTTCACACAAAAGTCTCTGATTTTCAGCATTTATCTCTGTTCGAATGCGTTGATATTCTTCTTCTTCTTCAGAAGTTCGCTGCATTTTTCTTCGCGGCATTTTTATTAACTTTTAAAAATTAAAATTAATTGAAAATTGCACAATTTATTCAACAATAATATAATTATATGAACTACGACCAGAATTAAAATAAGCCTATTCAATAGTAATGCAGGCCGTGTTCATCATCAATATCATCATTATCATTATCATTATTATTATTGTGATCACTATCTTCGTTATTTTGTTGAATATGATTTTTTTAAATTTCAATTGTTAAAATCAATAAAAATATGTTTATTTTAAAATTAACAAACTAAACATATGTAGTTTGAATACTTTTAGCTTGTAACTTCGTTATTAAGGGGGTATCCTCATATAAACGACGAAAAATGAACGTGAATTTTAGGAATTTTTTTTTTTTTAAACTATAAGATATTTTTGTTCTAATGTTTCTTTTTTTGGCATGAATTCACGGACACTCTCACGCTTGCTAGGTTTATCTGAAAAATGGGACCCAAATTTTTTTAGCTTTATAAAACTAATATCTAGTCTGTGAACCTCAATTTCAAATATAATAGAAATTTTTAACAAAATGGCGGACATTTTAAGAAATTTTTGAGTAAATTTTTTTTATTTTTGCACATAAGTGGATAAATAAATTTTTTAAATTGACGGAATATTGAATTGAGGAATATTGGATTTTTTCTATACTTACAGTTATGTATTCATTTCGACACTAATCAGCTATGCGTGCACCATAAAAAAGGTTTTATTCTTCACCTTTTTCAATGTCTTCTCTTATTTTTTTCGCCAATCGAGCTTCTTTAGTCGAGATTTCGCCTCGGTGCTCTTTTAAGGTTTTTGCAAAAATAGCTCCAGAAGCCAAACCGTTTCGAATTTAATTCTAAAATTTTTACAGGGTATTCTTAAAATGTTATACTTTCGATTTATACAATATAAGATATAAAATAAATTCTTTGATGCTCCAGATAAAAAAAGATGAACGAACGGCATTAAAACACAAATACTTCTGCTCATAGACAAAGACAAATCGGAGGATTGTCTTTTTCCGAAATTTATTCAAAAACTTACATCTCTAACGAATTTTAAGATAAATTAAAAATTGTAAATAAATATATTTTTTAATAACCTTATTATTTTTGGACTCCTGAAATCGAATTATACAGATGAAAATGAATACAAGATAAAATTCCCTAAGTCGTTAGTAGAAAGCAGAACTCCTCATTTTTAAAGTAACTTTTACAAATGTATTACTCCTATGAAATAAATAATCAATATTTTTTTCATAGGAGTAATAAATTTGTAAAAGTTACTTTTGTTTTAGAAGTTAATACATTTTTAGATCAACTTTATTATTAATTAAAAATCTTATATTAAATCTTAATAAGTTGAAAAAAATTCGTTTTAATTAAAGAAATTTATTTTAAGAAAATGGTTTGTGAGTTTTTAAAATGAGCTTAATATTTTTAAAATATAATGATGTCGTTTCGTTCTACCGAACTTGGGTAAGCAGGGACTCTTTACAACTTCTTAATCTAATCCCTAGGTGGCGCTAGTACATATAACAATCTAAAGTGCTAGTATAAAACAATACTCCCCCCTAAAAAAAAATTACAAATCAAGAATTTTTCTGGGTTTAGGTATACTTTGCGATCTTCTAAGCTGAATAGTTACATGTGTACTTTTTCTTTGATATTTTCATTAACAACCTCATTATAATTCTGACTCATCGATTTCCCTGTTGGTCCAGATTCACTTTCCGCATAACAATAATTATTTTTAATAGATTCTGGCTCTTTTTCAATTTTACAAGGAATCATTTGATCAACATGCTTTTTCCATTGCATACCATCAGAAGTTTGAATCGTATATGTAACAGGACTTATTTTTTCTTTAATTACAGCTTGGACATTTTTACAAGTACCATAATTTTTTGCCATTACATTTTCATTTTCGTTAAATATACGTTCTCTCTTACTATGAAAATATTTCTTTTGATCATTTTATTTTCAATCAACTTTATTTTTAACTTTATACATAAAAACATTCCATTTAGTTCTAAATCTCTGACCTGTTTGTAACTCTGCTGGAGTCACACCGGTAGTGCAATGTGGCAATGATCGATAGTGAAACAAATACCTATTAAGCACTTCATCCTTACTTAACACTTGTTGTCTTAATAATTCGAACTTGTTTTTAAAAGTGCCAACAGTATTTTCAGTCGCACCATTAGACGCCGTCTGATGGTCCGACGCCGGGTGATACGGAGCAGTCTTAATGTGTACAATGCCATAATTTCGCGTAAAAGCGTCAAATAATGTGGCTATAAATGCCGGACCGTTATCGGTAACTAAATTGATTGGGATGCCCCAAGTACAAAAATATTGTTTTAAAGCACGAATTGTATTTGGAGCATTAATTCTTAACATTGGTTTAACATCAATACATTTCGAGTGCGCGTCAACAATTACTAAATACATAGTGCCTTCTACATAAAAATCTACATGCAATCAACAAATGATCGAGCCAACATTTTCATTCTAACAACATGTGTGCTTCATGCAACTCACTCCATACCTTTTTTACTTAGGTTATACGGAATGATCACGCGATGACACCATAGAACGCAACCATTTTCTAAATTCAGTTCATCTTTTTTGTCTCTAAAGACTTTAATTTCTTCTGGAACCTAAATAGGCCAGCCATACAAAACAAAATGCATAACCCTTTTTAATTGAGGATCTTTTGTTGTTTCATTATTTATTTCGTTAACATTAGTGGTTAAAATACTCTCCTCAAAAAAGTTAAGATACTAGACCTCGAAAACATCATTTTCCTCACTTTCGTGAGCAGCCAAAAGCCTTGATAATCAATCCGCTTGATTGTTAGTACCTTTTATGTACTTAATCTCAAAATCATCCACTATATAATGCCATTAAAAAGTCTGCCCAACGTTGCAATCGACTAGTCGCCATCCGCGGTACGCCCTTCTTTCCTCCAAATATATACACCAGCGATTTATGATAACGTTTCTAACGCAAATTTACGGCTATACAAAAATTGATGGAAGTGCTTTACGCCAAAAACTAAACCCAAAGCTTCACGATTTAATTGCGAATATTTTTTTTTCCGCTTTCGTCAAGGAGCGCGAAGCAAACGCGATAGGCCTCTCCATGTCATCATTCAATACGTGTGAAAGCACAGCGCTAACTCCAGCCGGTGACGTATCACACGTAAGCTTAACGGGCAATTCCGGATTGTATAATATCAAAATATTACGTGACTCTAAGCTCTTTTTGGCTTTTTCAAACGCATTTTTACAGTTATTATCCCAAGACCATTTCACGTCTTTTTGTAATAAATTATATAGTGGATTCATCATGCTTGCATAAGTTTTAATGAACTTCGATTATTAATGAATAATAATTCATCATTCCATGAAAAACCTGCAATTCTTTTATGTTATTAGGCGCAGCCATCTGCTTAATCGCGTCTACTTTGTCCTCTGAAACTCGAATACCGTGTTCATCAATTTTGTATCTTAAAAATGAAACTTCCGATTTGTTAAACTCACATTTTTCTCGCGATAAAGTTAAACCTGCATCACGGAAATGCATTAATACTTGTCGCAAACGAACATCATGCTCGGCCTGGTCTTTACCACCGATATAAATGTCGTCGAAAAACACAAGTACTCCATCGATGCTTTTAAGAAGCTATTCCATTATCTTTGAAAAATACCCAGTGTCGACGCGATACCAAAAGTTAAACTTTTATAACGGAATAACGCCCTATGAGTTGAAATCGTCGTGTGTTTACTCGATTCTTCATCTAATTCGAATTGCTGAAATGCAATGGGCATGTCTAATTTAGTCTGTACTTTGTTCCCTTTGAACGAAGCCATAATATTTTAAATTCGCGGCACTGGATGTTTATCAATTTCCATGAAACGATTAATTGTAAATTTAAAATCACCGCAGATTCGAATATCACCGTTCCGCCTGATTACCGTCACTATCGGCGATGCCCACTCACAACTCTCAATCGGTATCAACACACCTTCTATCGCATAATCAATCGTCTCGCAGGCGAATTTCGTTCGAGCAGATTTATAAGGCGAACAAATGCTCGCAACGATTTTCCAGCTCTAACAGCAGATCAAGACTACCTGTCCAGGACCATACACTCAGGGAGTGCTGTTCAACGACTGGCTTTTTCATCTTTTTTCTGTGGTACGAGACTCTTCCGGATCTTCGTGGAGCTGATCATCGCTGTACTTTTTGGTAGTATGTTTTAGGAGCTTTGTACGCTATTCCAGGCTGAAGTTTCCTTTTTTCTTTTTATTGGTATGTACCCTAAACTCTGTGAAGGGTGCTTTTTGTTAAAGGGTTTGTGCACGCTATACCAGGCTGCGGAGACTAAGTGGGGGTTTTTCTTTAATGTACGGTCACGGGATTAGCCGTGTGACATTTCCGTAGAGTATCGCCTTTTGCCCTGAAAGTACGCGAATTAATCTCCACATTTAAACGCCAAATTACTGGGGTCGCGAAAACCATTCCCTTTAACTCTAATCCACGTATTTTTGCGTATTGAGTTTAAAATTGTAAGTAGAGTTGCGGATCTCTCACGTAAGGGAAGATAAATCGGTAATTATCTGAGCAAAAGTTTTTTCTTTGTAAAAAATAAAGGTCTCTACCAAACATTGTCATGTATGCTCAGATTAGGGGCGTGAGAGAATTTTTATTTAAGTGGAGCCAATGTGCGGAGCAATTGAACAATTCGATTGTCTGATTTATTGAAATTTGATTCAAAGATTCTAATGTTAATCGCTTTCTATTGAACCTGCTGAATTAAGATTGTTAACGCTTTTGTTTTGATCAATACTGAGATACTGTTGTTGATCCGTATGTGATGAACCTCAATTTGAATTATATCGAGTGGTAGGTATAGATTGGTCCATAGTTCCAGTTGGTCATAATTTCAATTGGCCAAAAAATCACTAAAAGTTACCATAGGTTACTAAATTTTAAAAACACTATTAAAGACCTACCATATTGAGTCAGGCATAATAATTAATATTTAGTTTGTATCGAGTCTGCCCGCATACGTACAACAGCAGAATCTTCAGTGAGTTTTTGATTTATTTATTGAATAAACGGTCTTCGTTTGTTACTATTAACTGTTGCATACTTTACTTGCCTCCCTCGGGCGTAAGTATTTCTCTTGCTTTGAAGTTTTAAATATGAGTGATAATTTAATAATATGTGACGTGCGCCGAGGAAAGGGGTCTTACGCTCGCCCTGAAAAATCTTCATTTGTGACGTAAGACCCCTTTCCTCGGCGCACGTCACATATTCTAAATAAAAATAACCCAGAATCGTTAGAATGTAAACACTAAATAATTGGAATTGATATTATTTGTATTTAGCACTTATAATTACTTCTTTTAAAGAACTAGTCGAAAACACGATATTTCTGTTCAATCAATAATTATTTAAAATTTGCTTGACTAATTTTAATTTGTATAAGATTTTTTGTAATTTTCTTTCTTTATATTAATGAATCGTATATTAATGCATACAATTATTTGTTCAGAACGCTTATTTTCTTATGTAAAATAGATTTACTATATTTTTAAACATTATATTTTCAGATTATTGAATCGAAGAATTTAAATAAACCAGATTTATGCGTCATCGAACTAACTCCTGATGACCCACTTGCTATCGCCAGTGCTAAACTAAAAATTGTGCATAAACGCCATTCTAATATAAAAACATTTCTAGGAAACGTTAACGAAAAAGAAAAAAAAAAAGATTCACGAAGCATGTTTGAATCTTTTTTTTTTTTTGGTTGCAACTGCGATTTTGACATTGCAGAATTGGATTATTTTAAAAATGTCGTCAAGCTTTTAAGATCCGGTTACAAGCCACCAACATCTGCAGAGATCTCAACAGCACTTTTGGAAACGAAGTTTCCTAAATTTTAAAACCGCAAAAAGGATTATTCCTGAAATATTATTTATTAACACTGTCAATCATCAAAATACAAAAGG